>OX420937.1:25999054-26019054 GCA_949091785.1 Polymixis lichenea
GGACGACGTGGCACATGTGGGGGTTCCTGGTCTTACGACGGTACTTCACCCCCAACCTCACATCACCCGCAGGAATGTCCCCGATCAGGTGACTGTTTTGCCGCTGCAGGGCCTCCGTAAGTTCCACATCCGAGTGGCAGGAGAGGACGTCTTTGAGGATGACGAGTGGGTCTTTATTTCTCATCTCCTCCGCCACTAGATTGCCAGCCCTCCGTATCCTTTCCGACACTTTCGTAAGCTCCTCCCTGGTTCCAAATCCCACCACCACCTTCTGGTCCCTCGCCTTGCGCAGCCGCTCCACCCTTGTGCCCTCGTTTCGGGCATCGACCGCCGTCCTGAGCTTCTCAATGACCTCTTCACTCGTGTCCATATCATTCACAGATGATACAACTAACGAGTGAAGAGGCCCTTGGATATTCTGCTTTCGGCCGGCAGCGATTTCGGCGAAAGTTGTGCCTTGGCCTGCGACAAAGCGAGGGGCAACCTGAAATTGCTCCGACAGCGCCAGGGTGTGTTCTTGGCACTCCTGCAGCACCCGCTTGTGCTGCTGGAGGCCTTCCACCAGGCTCTTCATCAACTCCGTCGATTCTTTCGTGGTCGGACTTGGTGGCGCAGCCACCGGTGAGACTGCAGGTGTTAGGGCAGTAACAGTTGCACCAGGAGTTTTGCTCCGCTCGGATTCTTTTACAAGCTCATAGAGCCTGTTTATAGCGCTGAGCACCTCCGTCTTTATCTCAGTCTTAAGGTTGCGAGAGTTGCCCAAATGAAGCTTCGCTTTATTTAGGCAAGCTCTCGCTTCCGCTGTGAGGTTAGGGTACCTAGACTCAGAGCTCTTATTCGGTTTTACGGTATCCGCGGGTACTCCGCGCGTCTCCGAAGTGCTGGAAGCAGGTGGTATAACGACACGCGTCTGGTTAGCCGGAGACTTGGCCTGGGGCTCAGTTTTCCCGGCTTCCCATTCCCCAATGCTACGCCTAACGCTGGGGAGTGACGGTCCAGCCTTCTCCATCGAGCGCGGTGAGGCCCCGGAGTCCAGCGAGCTTGTGGTCTTCTTGGCCGGTGTGCGATACATAGCTGTGGCCTTCGTGAACGTAAGATTCATGCAACAAGTCAGAGGTACTGGCGAAAGTTCTGTGTCCCTGTAAAAGGGGGATGCACAGAACGCAACAAATAAAATTAAAATATAAAATAAAATAGGTAGTCCTACGGTCGAGCGACCGTCAAGTCAAAAGATTCCTTAAAATGAAAGAAATCAATCGTCTAAAGATGATTAAAAAATGTCAAATCTTTGCCAAAACCAAAATCGTCCCCCAGGCCACTAGTAACAGGGTGGGTTGGGCGGGCAAAATTTTTTCGCGTTTTCGTCAATTTTCTCAGTCAGATAGTCTCAGGTAGCCTAACTAGGAACGAATTAGCTGAAAACAGCGTCAAAATGCGTCACCTGGATGCGAAGATATTGACCAATGTATGAAAACTTGGTTCGGTCAGGTAGATTTTTGGTACCTACTAGTTACGTAGAACAATGAAAATTCTAAGTATTAAGGTGGCTATATATGCTAGGCACACGGGCGAGGTGTCAAAAGACGCGTCTCCGCGCGAACTAGCTAACTATGGCGTTACTGAAAAGCGTGCTGAACAAAAATTTTGAATTTCAGCCGAAAAACGTGAATTTTCACTGAAAATTTAAACAAAACTAGGAATATTAACTACCCTACACGTCTCGGACTCGCGGAACGCGCACCGGATTGCAGGTAAGGCAGGTAAGTATCTATTGAAACTAATTTAAACGGGATTGGCTGAAAGAATTTTGAAATATTATTGAATTATGTATCCAGTACATACAGTTTGTAAGAATTTTCAAAGTCTATGGAGCGAAAGAAAATTTTTTCGCGTTTTCGTCAATTTTCTCAGTCAGATAGTCTCAGGTAGCCTAACTAGGAACGAATTAGCTGAAAACAGCGTCAAAATGCGTCACCTGGATGCGAAGATATTGACCGGTTAGGTTAGGTTAGGTTTTTTTTTTTTTTTTTTTTTTTTTTTTTTTTTTTTTTTTTATAATTCTACTACCTCCAACGGAATTGGAGCCTATGCTAGGCTTGTCATTCATACTAGTTCTCGCAATTATTCCTCTCGCACTTTCATTCTTCATACTATGTCTTTCTATCATTCCTTTCTCTTTCTGTCTATAAGGGTAGGACGCCCTTCTATTTCCCTATTGTTTTATTCTATTCCATTTCCATTTATTTAATTCGGGTTAAACACGACACAGATGTTTTTATTTCTCTGTTACAGTATTCTTATTCTATTGTTTTTTATTTTTACAATGATACTTATTTTAATTCTTACTCTTATTACATGTTTGTTTGCATCAATCCTTATTCTATTTTATTTCTATTTACATTTATTCGTAACTACTTCTATTTTCTATTTCTTATTTCTAGTACATTTTTGTTTGCAATTTTTACACTATCAATTTAACACTGTTATAACTACTACAAAATTATTTCTTAAGGCTACGCTTATTCCTATTTCTTATATTAAAACATTTATGGGTCTTAAGTCAACGGTATTCTTAATTCTAACTTACTTTCTTAATATTACTTACGCTAGTTCATCGCTATGGGCTACAGATTATTAATTATGCCTATTTTGGTACATTTTCTGGCGTTTCTTAGCAAATTTGTTACGTCTGTTTTCAATGCTTGACCGTAATATTCTATATAATATTAAGTAAGCATCTTTACTTAAGCTGATTTATTCCTTTTAATAACTTTGACGCAAATTTCAACACAATATTCCAGAAACTCCTCTCTCTTTTTCCCTTTCATCAAAGGCCACACGTTTTCGGCATTCAGTTTGGTGTCGAGCACGTGCTCGGCCACAAGTCTTTGCTGGTCAAATACGGGACAGCTGAACAATATATGTGGCACCGTCTCAGCAATGTCGGGATCGCAGATGCACGATGGGCTCTCTTTACACCTGAAGCGATTCAAGTATTCCGAGAACCCACCGTGCCCCGTCATGATCTGGGTAGTTATACTGCTAATTTTGATCTTCCTAACTATCCCGTACGCCGCCTCCGCATCCGGGAAAAACAACTTCGTCCCTGAAGCCGTCTCTCCAGCGCAGTATCTCCGGTTCCACACGTCAAGAGTTGCCGTTCGGATGCACCGCTTGACGTATGAAACCGGGCACAGGTCGTAGTCGGGCTTTCGTTTGGAACCCTCAGCGGCCCTTTTGGCGAGTTCGTCGGCCCTCTCATTTCCTTCCAACCCCGCGTGGGCTTTGATCCAAAACAAAGCAACAGCCTTGTTTTGGATCGACAGGGACCTGAGGTTGGCCCTTGTCTCTACTGCCAGGGGGTGGTGACGGTTATGGTTTTGAATAGTTTGTAGGGCCGACATAGAGTCACTGAAGATTCCAAACGACTGCGCACTGTGCTTTGAGATCTCCCTGGTTGCGACGCATATTGCCAGGAGCTCAGCCTGGTAGACAGTGGAGTAGTGTGGGAGAGCAAGCTTGATAGATTTAGTTTCGGCGCCTCCGCTCCATATGGAGAGTGCCGCTCCAACCTTGTCCCCAATCTTGCTCCCGTCCGTGAAGATGCGAACTTGCCGTTAAGTCGACGTGGCTGCAGTACCTTATGCCTCCTCTGATCGTGTCGAAGGTCGGAATTTCCCCTCTGTTGAGTATGTTCAGGTCCAGCTCGTCGAGGACTCCGGACACTTCTTCGCCTCTGCGGTCGATGGTCAGGCTTCCCCACCAGGTACTTTTTGCGTTTGCGTCTCCTCCAAGAATCCACATTCTGGAACCTACCTCCTCCTCAACACGTTTGAGGTGGTTGAGGTATGGTTCAATTGGCTGGTCTGGCTCAAAGTAAAAGGAGACTAGTGTGATCCTCCAAGCACTGGTTCGGATCCCCACCACGGTGATGTTGTTCGTGGTGAGTTTCGGGTACTGTTCGACGATGAGGTTTTGGTCGAAGACCGCGATTGCGGCCTTAACAGTACCCTCCCCGATGTCGGTGCTCTGGAAGATCCGAACGCCTCTATGACTCCTCATTACTTTGGCCCCGCCTACGTATGGTTCCTGGAGGAGAGCAATGGCAACCCCGCGCTTTTCCGCTTCAACCAGAAGCTCGTTGGTCGCCAGTCTTTTCCGCTGGAGGTTGGCCTGTACCACTCTATAGGGGTTTGGGTTACCGTGGGTGCCCTTAGCAATAAGCCACTGTAGCTCTTGCTATTTCATCCCACCTGTGGCGTATTGGACATTCCGAACTGAAGGCGTTGTGGCCAGCGTCCCCGAGCTTGGCTCTTGTGCAGTTCCGGCACCTTGGCGGAACACCTGTTAGAAAGTCGGGACATTCCGATCTCAGGTGTAGCCCGCCGCAGTGACTGCATAGGTCAGCCGTTTCCTTGCAGAAACGTTTGCCGTGCCCGTAGCCTAAGCAGCGCGTGCACTGTACCAGTGGGGTCTGGTCTTCGACCCTTACGCGCTGAAGGTCCACGTGCAGGCACCCGAGTTCCGTTGCCCTCCTCCAGATTGTCGGCGAGACGCTGACCACAACGTGACAGGTGTGTGGGTTCCTCGTCCTCCTCCGGAACTTCACCACCACCCTGTCCTCCTCCTTGTCGAGGTTGTGAAAAACTTCCCTGTTCTGGTTCCTCAGAGCTTTAAGGATGTCCTCGTCTGTGTTGACTGAAAGGACGCTCCTGAGGATCAGCATGGGATCCTTGTTTTTCACCTCCTCGACATGGAGGTCCTTGCCGTCCCTTGCCAGTCTTTCCTTAATTTTGTCCCTTTCTGCAGTTGTTTGGAAGCCCATAATAACTTTCCTATCTTTTGCTTTCCTAACCTTTTCGACCTTCACCCAGCCTTCCTTTGCGTCAGCCGCCTTCCGCACCTTCTCTAGGACTTCGTCCCCGGACTCTGCCTCGTCTGTGGAGGTAACCACTATAGAGTGGAGCGTACTTCGCGTCGGATTTACTTTTCCGCTGTGGGTTACGCTCGCATATGTGCTTATGGCAGCGCTGTTTTCAAAGCTGTATCTGTGCTGCTCAATTGCTGCCTTCAGCTCCTCCATCCCCTTTGAGTGGCTCTCCAGCAGCAAAGAGTGGCTCCTTATTTGAGCCTCAAGTTGAGTGGTGTTTGAGTCGGCTGTGCAAGTGAAGGTGCGGTCGGCTGCGACGCCTTCGGACTGTATATTGTCGGGCTCCACCCTTTTTATTTTGACCGATTTTTCGGCCTCCTTGACCAACTGGAACAACCGGTCCAGTGCCTCGATTACACCTGTTTTTATTTCACTTTTGGTGTTTCTCGAGGTGCCGAGAAGGGCTTTTGCTCTGATCAGGCAGGCCCTCGCCTCTGCCGACCGGTCCGCATATTGTGGTTTTGGCGGCGAGTGAACCTGTACAAGCCTCGGTTGGAGTGGCTTCTGTGCAAGTTTTGCAGGTCCAGCCTGCGCCGTCTTGGTAATTAAGGAAGGGGGCGTTGGGTTCGGGTTCGCACTGGAAGGCGCCGCGGCCTCCAATTCTGCGATGCTGCGTCTCACATTTGGAGGCGATGTCAATTTTGGTGATTCACCTTCGGCCGGCTTCGCCCTGGGTGGTGTCCTAATTGCGTTCATCATCGTTGGAGGTTCGCGTCAAAGTGTAAAATAAATTAAAAAGTAAAAGTGTAAAATATAAATAAAAAATAAAAAAAAAAAAAATGTAAAAGAACTTAAGATTATAAAAAATCTTGAGTGGGTCTTAACTTATGTATAGAGTAAGTTTCGGTCGGCTCTACGTTCAAAAGAACGGGTCAGCAGTGAAAACAGTCGAAAAACCTTTTGTAGGAGTCAAAAATCGAAAAATAGAGCGCTTTTCGACGGGGCTCTATGTAGAGCCGTGTCTATAGCTTCACTGGATAGCTCTCGCCAAGCCCTTTCTAACGACTCCAAACTCGGTATGAATCCTCCAAGGGGTTCCGGAGCTATTACAATTTAAAAATTTTGGTTTTTTGCCAAGATGGCGGCCGAAAAGTGGTTGCAGGAAGATAACTCCGGAGTCACCGGTTCAAAAACCCCCGTGCTTGGGCATTCCGAACTTGGCTCGATGAGACCTATCCAATGAGACAACTTTCAGGCTGAAAAATTTTGACCCCCTGAAAACGCCTGAAAAATGCCGTTGTCGATGGACCATAAATAGCTACTAAAGATAGCGAGAATCCCAGCTCGCTACGACTCTCCGTTCAGGAGTTATGGATGTTTTAAAATTTCCAAAATGGCCGCGCGACTGTCAAAGTCAATCTTTGACAGTGGATTGCTCCTTTAGGGAAAGCCGCAGTACCCCCGAGTTTGGACTCTCCTGGCTCTGCCTGAGCTCCGCTATCTGCTGAAACCGTTTTCAGGAACCCGAAAATTTTCAGCCCCAAACCGCCTGAAAACGTAAGGTAGGGAAGACAAGAAGCCTCCAAGACTGGAACTGAAAACCGCGTCTTCCCAAGACTCCCGGTTCCAGAGTTATTGCTGTTTGAAATAAAACAAAATGGCCGCCGAACTGTCAAAAGACAAGTTCAATTGACCGTAACTCCGGAACCCTTCGTCGGAGGAAGTCCGGGTTTCGAATGTACAGCTGGGCGTCGTTTCGGGTGTCTTCTGAAAGCGGTTTCAGCGACAAAAAATTTATTTGCCTGAAAAGTCCTGAAAAGTCCTTAAATCTAATAAACAGTAAAATTTACAGCCTGCTATGGGTAACGGCACAAATCCGAGACTCAACGGCCCAGCGGTTCCCGAGATATCGCAAGTTGAAATTTTGAACCTAAAAACCAAAATGGCGGAAAAATGTCAAAACTCTCAATTTGAGAGTTATACAGCCCGTGTTTGGGCTTAAATGGGTCACAATAGATATACTGGAACTAGTCCCAGCGTCAAATTTTGATATTTCCTGTTAATTTACAAATAAATGACAAAAAATAGTTAAAATAGCATATCTCAGGATCCACTGGACCGAAAATTCCGAAAAAAATGTTAGAAATTAGGGAAAATTATGGGCTACGAGTTACAATAAACAACAATATATAAATCTTAAAGTTTGATGAAATTTTTTATGAAAATGTGAAATTTTGATTAATTTGCTTATAATTTAAAAACTATTTAATCTAAAAATCTAAATCTTAAAATCTGTATCCTTTGAAGAAGCGCGCCAAGGACTGCAGTTGAAAATCTTCAAAATTTTGCTCGCGTCCGGAGATACGAAGGTCCAAAGTTTGAGACTTCAAAGTCCTCTTAAAAATCAGGTATATGGTTAAAAATAAAAATACTTGCGGGAAAGGTCAAGACCGTTGATAGAGATGATGGCTGCAAATTTTCAGGTGTCTGGCTCTGCGTTTTCGGTTTTTTCAGAACCACGTGGTTTTCTATTTTCCAGGATATCTCCAGTTTTCCCTGGTATTTTCAAATTCCGAGTGGGCGAAAAGGTGAGCACCGTCAGTCCCCTCCACTTCCTCAAGTAAAAATGGGGGGTCGTCGCTCTGGATTCAGCAGCGTTTGCGTTTGAAGTTTTTATCTTCAAACTTAACCTCAAAATATTGAGGTTTTTCAGTATTTCACGATGTTTCACTGCAATCCGGGTTTGAACACTGTCATGGGCGTGTAGGTATTAACTTGCCCCACCGATAGACACCTCACTCGTCAAAATCCGATAACTTTTTACCACTTTTTCGATTTTTTAAAGCCGGAGACGCACAAAAAACGTGGCGTTCGCTTCCGTGGTTGGAGCCAGACTGGGTTAGGTTAGGTTAGGTTAGGTTAGGTTAGGTTAGGTTAGGTTAGGTTAGGTTAGGTTAGGTTAGGTTAGGTTAGGTTAGGTTAGGTTAGGTTAGGTTAGGTTAGGTTAGGTTAGGTTAGGTTAGGTTAGGTTAGGTTAGGTTAGGTTAGGTTAGGTTAGGTTTTTTTTTTTTTTTTTTTTTTTTTACGGTGGCGGCGGCCAATAAGGTCGCCGACGCTGGGCGGCTATTGGTGGGCTGGGTTGCAGCAAGAGTTAAGTTGCTGCAACCCAGGGCTTTGAGGTGCTTCCGTTGCCTGGAAAATCCTCATGGACGCCCAGACTGCCTCACTTGTGACGCAGTCTGGGCAGTGCCGGACTCTTACCGGCTAAAACCCACTCCTGCCCTTGCTCAGTGTCCCTCTGACATAATCAGAGCCCTTGATAATACGGTAGTCTGATTGATGTCGGTCTTTTGGTTTTGAGTTTTTGCAGTCCTGTTTTAGGAAGGGAGTTCCTGGAAGCAGTTTTGTGCCTCACTTCATCAATATTTTAGCGCTTAACGTTAAACGCTTATTCTGTTTTGCAATGGGTTGTTATAAATCAAGCTAATATAATATACTGTGGACCTATAAACTTATTTCCTATTTATCCTAATTTCCTATATTATTTCGTCTTTTTCTTTACTTTTTATGTTTATGATTGTATATATTTTTTTTTTTTTTTTTTCTGTATTTTGAGTCTTCTATGCTAATTATAATAATAATATATGTTTAACTGAAACTTATTGTACGCTATAATTATACTATGACTATTCTAATATATATACAATATATCACATAGACATAATTTCTTATTCTAAAACTGTTATATTTATTACCTATTCTATTAATTACTACTACCATATATTTTACATAACATGTGTGTGCTGGGTTTGTTATTGGCAATCCTGGCAGACTCACTGTTGCTATACTAAATATGTTTTTTAATAAAACTTTCATTTGTTTCAGGTACTGCTCTATAGTCTGTGCACTTTGGACTGATGTAGCTTTTGGGATGTAACGTCTCGAGGTGCTGACCTTCTTCTTCCTAAAAAGAGACCACAACGGCAAGGTAAGTTTATTTCTGGTTTTTTGAGAGTTTAATTTGGTGCCTGTTAATTGGGCCAATTTCTTATGAAATTGGCGCCAATTCGCATTCTTCGGATTTGATATATCTAATTTCCTAATAAAATGTATAGTTTTGGGTCTTTGAGTTTTAATTTTGTTATTATTACCGTTGCGGTCGTTCTTTTCAGGGGACGCTGACTGCACCTCAGCAGTATGCTACCGACAGGCGTGCCAATGCGTCCCACTTCACGCGTATCGGGCACGCACTGTCGAAGGCGTTGTGGTCGTTGTTATCCAACTTGGCCAGTACGCAATTGTGGCACTTTGGAGCCTCCTCCGCCAGCCGCGACGGACAGTCAGTACGCAGGTGGGGGTCACCGCAGTGGACACAAAGATCAGCGGGCTTCGTGCACAGCTTCCTGCCGTGGCCGAAGCACAGGCAGCGAGTGCACTGCACCAGTGGCGATTGGTCCTGCACTCGCACTCGCTGCAGGTCAATGTGCACGCGACCCGCCATCGTTAGTCTCTGCCATACCATCGGGGACACCTGCAGGATAACGTGGCACATGTGGGGGTTCCTCGTCTTACGACGGTACTTCACCCCCAACCTCATATCACCCGCAGGAATGTCCCCGACTAGGTGGATGTTCTGCCGCTGCAGGGCTTGCGTAAGCTCCGCATCTGAGTGGCAGGAAAGGACGTCCTTTATGATGACGAGTGGGTCCTTATTCTTAACCTCCTCCGCCACCAGATTGCCAACCCTCCGAATCCTCTCAGTCACCGCAGTAAGCTCCTCCCTACTCCTAAAACCCACCACCACCTTTTGGTCCCTTGCCTTACGCAACCGTTCGACTCTGGTGCCCTCATTACGGGCATCGACCGCCGTCCTGAGCTTGGTTAGGTTAGGTTAGGTTAGGTTAGGTTAGGTTAGGTTAGGTTAGGTTAGGTTAGGTTAGGTTAGGTTAGGTTAGGTTAGGTTAGGTTAGGTTAGGTTAGGTTAGGTTAGGTTAGGTTAGGTTAGGTTAGGTTAGGTTAGGTTAGGTTAGGTTCCCTTCTTCCCTCCACCACCCCGACCAACCAGCCGTGGACGGAAGTGGTCAAGAGAGGAAAAGGGAAGGGAGGGAAGAAGGGGGAAAAGTCAGCCCCCAAGCCTTCTGCGACTGCTTCTGCAGCCAAAAGGGCTCCAGCCAGCGGGAGGAAGCTAGTTCCTCCCAAAACCGCGGCCGTCGTGGTGACCATCACCCCGGAGGCCATGGAGCGGGGTGAGACGTACGAGTCCATTCTACGACGGGCTCGTACCAATGCTGATCCCTCCCGGCTGGGCATCAGCAAAGTCGCGTGCCGCCGAACCCTAACCGGGGCTCGAATTTTCGAGTTCTCGGGGGAACAGCGCGGCACAAATGCGGACCTCTTTGCAACAAAGTTGCAAGAGGCCATCGCGGATGTGGCGACGGTCGTCAGACCGGTTAAGACCGCAGCCTTGGAGGTGGCCGATCTGGAGGATTCGGTCACCAAGGAGGATGTGGTGGCGGCCGTCGCGGCGGCTGGAGGCTGTGACGCTGGCGCGGTGAAATGTGGCGCCATCAGGCTCGGCCGCCGCGGTATGGGCATCATCCGCGTCGAGTGCCCAGTAGCCGCGGCTGGGGCCGTCCTTGCTGCGACCAAGGGACGGCTGCTCGTGGGGCTCAGCTCGGCTGTGGTCAAGGCACTTGAAGACCAGCCAATGCGCTGCTTCAAGTGCTTCGCGTTCGGCCACACCCGGGTCACGTGTCCCTCCAAATTCGACTGGGGAGACACGTGCTACCAATGCGGGAAAGAGGGACACAAGAGTGTCACCTGCCGCGCCACCACGCCACACTGCACGGCGTGTGCCGCCAGTGGCCGCCCCGCGGACCACAGGATGACGGGCAGGAGCTGTAAGCCCCCCGTGCGGAAGGGCATAGTGCCGGCGCAGGTTCGCCCTGTTGCCACCACCGCCGCCGTCGTCGCCGCTCCAGCTCCAGCGGCGGTAGCTGAGGAGGATGGTGCGATGTCGGAATAATGGGTTACGACTATCGCATCATCCAGGCGAACACCAACCACTGCAGAGCGGCCCAGGACCTGGTAGTGCAGGTCATGGCCGAATGGTTGGTGAACGTAGCGGTGGTCGCCGAGCCCTACTCGATCCCCGGCAGCTGGCTGGGTGACGAGGAAGACTCGGTGGCACTCGCGGCGCGGTCGTCCACAGACTCACCTCCCCTCTCGCTATTAGAGAGGGGACCGGGATACGTGGCCGCCGCGTGGGGAGACTTAGCCCTTGTGGGCGTATATTTCTCCCCAAACCGCCCTCTTCAGGACTTCGAGAACTATCTCGGAGTCCTGGCCGCCGTGGTCGGCAGGGCGGCGCCGCGTCAGGTCTCCGTACTGGGAGACCTGAATGCCAAGTCGGTGACCTGGGGCAACCTGGCCACCGACGCACGTGGGCGGGCGGTTGAGATGTGGGCAGCCTCCTCCGGACTCTCCCTCCTGAACAGAGGAAGCGTCCAGACATGCGTGTGGCGTGGGGGTGGCTCAATAGTGGACGTCACCTTCGCCACCCCTGCGTTAGCCGCGCGCGTGTTGAACTGGCGGGTGGACCTGGTGGAGACTATGTCGGACCACCGCTACGTGCGGTTCGACATCTCCACCAGTGGTCCCGGAGAGAGGCGGCCCCTCTCGGGGCGGTCACCGTTCCCGCGGTGGGCTCTAACCCGCCTGGACAGGGAGGCAGCGGGGGAGGCGGCGTTCATCCAGGACTGGCTTTCGCCGCCAACCGCCGGCCTGGATGTGGACACCGTAGCGGGGCAGCTGAGGGAGTCTCTGACCGAGGTATGCAACTCTAGCATGCCTCGGTCTCGCCGACCACACCCCAAACGTGCCGTGTACTGGTGGTCGGTGGAGCTGGCGGGGCTTCGAGCAGCGTGTGTGGAGGCTAAGAGGGCCTATACGCGTAGCCGGCGGCGGCGTCGACGGGATCTGTCCGACGAGGACCACCTCTATGAGGTATACATGGAGGCAAAAATGGTCCTCAGTCGGGCCATCGCCGCCGCCAGGGACTCGGCGAGAGCCGAGCTGCTGGAGGGTCTTGACAGCGACCCCTACGGGAGACCGTACAAGGCTGCGCGCAACAAATTGCGCCCCTTTGGTCCCCCGGTTGCCGAGACCCTGGAGCCCTCATTCCTGGACGGGGTGGTTCAGTCCCTGTTCCCGTGCAGGGGCAACTTCACCCCGCCAGTGATGGTCCCACCACAAGGCATAGCTCTGCCAGACGAGGAAGAGGAGGAGGCCCCTCCTGTCACGGAGTCAGAACTTGGCGCGGCGATTTTCCATATCCGCGCCAAGAAGACAGCTCCAGGCCCCGACGGTGTTCCCGCAAGAGTGGTGGCAATCGCTGCCACTCAAATGGCGGAGAGGTTTCGGGACCTCTTCAGCGCATGCTTTGCGTCTGGGAGGTTTCCGAAACCGTGGAAGGAGGGGCAGTTGTGCCTCCTTCGCAAGGAGGGCCGCCCAGCAGACTCCCCCTCGGCATACCGGCCCATCGTTCTGCTCGATGAGGTCGGCAAAATGTTCGAGGGGATAATCGCTGCTCGCCTAAAGGGCCATCTGCGGGATGTCGGGCCGGACTTGTCGGACGCTCAGTTCGGTTTTCGGGCTGAGCGTTCCACAGTGGACGCGCTGGCCTGCCTTAAGGGCCAGGTGAAGGAAGCGATGGAGGTGGGGGACGGATTGTTGGCTGTGTCATTCGACATAGCCAATGCCTTCAACTCCGTTCCCCACTCCACCATCCTAGAGGCGCTCCGATTCCACGGAGTGCCTCGATACCTGCGCAGTCTGCTGGCCAGCTACCTGGAGGATCGGGCAATCCTCCTGGTAAATAGGACTGGCCAAGTCCGGCGGTACGCCGTTGAAGCCGGTGTTCCACAGGGGTCAGTCGTAGGACCTCTCCTGTGGAACATCGGCTATGATTGGCTCTTACGGGGAACTCTCCTCCGAGGCACGAGTGTCATCTGCTACGCGGATGACACTCTCCTCACCGCCCGGGGGGGGAGTTTCAGGGAGGCGGCCAGCCTGGCTTCGGCAGGTGGATCCTTGGTCGCGGGGAGGATCCGCCGCCTAGGTTTAACGGTGGCGCTGCACAAGACCGAGGCCGTGTTCTTCCACGGGCCACGGCAGCGCCCCCCACCTGACGCCCACATCTTCGTGGAGGGCGTCAGGATTGAGGTTAAGGCCCAGATGAAATATCTGGGCCTTGTCATTGACAGCAAGTGGCGCTTTGGTCCGCATTTTAGCGGGCTGTCATCGCGCCTGCTAAAGGCCGCCAGCGCGCTATCGTGGCTTCTTCCCAACTTGGGGGGGCCCAGCGCACGATGCCGGCAACTTTATGCCGGCATCTTGAAGAGTATGGCCCTCTATGGGGCCCCCATCTGGGAGGACTCCCTCCATAGGAGGGAGAACGCCGCCGCCTTGCGGGCACCCCAAAGGGCCATAGCCCAGCGGGTGGCGCGGGCCTACCGTACGGTGGGCTTTGCGGCAGCATGTGCTCTGGCCAGCACCCCTCCTTGGGAACTCGAGGCGTGGGTGCTCGCCAGAGTATATGAATGGACGGCGGGGCGGAGGGCGAGAGGAGAACGCCCAGTCCCGGAAGAGCGGGAGGCCGTCCGGCGGGAGGCAAGGGACGCCATCGTCGTCCATTGGATGGGGGACCTTGCCACCGCAGTCTTCGGCCGCCGAACCCTCGACGCGATTGGGCCGGTCCTGCGAGACTGGCTCGAGCGGTCGCATGGGTTCCTCTCCTTCCGTCTCGTCCAGGTGCTGTCCGGACACGGTTGCTTCGGATCGTACCTGCACCGAATCAGACAGGAGGAGACACCGTCGTGCCACGGCTGTGGCGCGGCGGAGGACACGGCGCAGCACACCCTCGAGGTGTGCCCGTCGTGGTCTGAGCCGCGCCGCAGTCTCATTGCGGTGATCGGACAGGACCTCTCACTCCCCGGTTTGGTCAACACCATGCTGGGAGATGAGAGGTCCTGGGCGGCGGTCGCCTCCTTCTGCGAACACGTCATGTCCCAGAAGGAGGCGGCGGAGCGCGCGCGAGAGGACGATCCTCAAGCGGCGCCGCTCCGAAGGCGGAGGAGGGGCCGAAGAAGACGTCAGTATGACAGTCATCTTCGACTCCTCCCAGGTGGAGGCCAGCAGGCAACGGTTGCGGGGGCACCCTAGCCTGTATTGCATAGGCCTCCACCAGTGTCGGACGGGAATGGCCAGGTGTTCCGGCCATTCCCGTAGCCCCCCAGCCTGGGGGGCACGCGGGGCCCGCCATGAAGGCGGGCATGCGCCGGGAGGGTTGTGGAAGTAAAGGCTGAGCCGGTTTCCCATGACCCTCCCATCACGGCGATGCGGGAACACCGCTGGGTTTTTAGTGGGTAGACTGCTATTCTGACAGGAGTCCCACATACCCCGTCTCGTCCCCCGCGAGCGGGCATGCGTAACGCATTTTCCCAGCGAGAAAAAAAAAAAAAAAAAAAAAAAAAAAAAAAAAAAAAAAAAAAAAAAGGTTAGGTTAGGTTAGGTTAGGTTAGGTTAGGTTAGGTTAGGTTAGGTTAGGTTAGGTTAGGTTAGGTTAGGTTAGGTTAGGTTAGGTTAGGTTAGGTTAGGTTAGGTTAGGTTAGGTTAGGTTAGGTTAGGTTAGGTTAGGTTAGGTTAGGTTAGGTTTTTTTTTTTTTTTTTTTTTTTTTTTTTTTTTGTTTTGGCAGGAGTGGGAAATCCTCATGGACGCCCAGACTGCCTCACTAGTGACGCAGTCTGGGCAGTGCCGGACTCTTACCGGCTAAAACCCACTCCTGCCCTTGCTCAGTGTCCCTCTGACATTATCAGAGACCTTGTTCTTCTTTTTTCTTATTTGTAACCGTTGTCGGTTTTCATATTTTAGGCACTCTAATGAAAGGAAATGGTAGGATCACGGAGGCAGTGCCTCACTTCGTCTAAATTTCTGCAAGTATAACAGCATTATTTATATGTTTGTAGTGGGTGTTTTTAGATAGCTAACATCTTATATAACTAAAAAGGCAACTATGTTAATTATCTTTTTTCAATATTATTATTATTATTATTATTTTTTTCTTTTGGTTTTCTTTTTATGCTTTACTTGTATTTTTTTTTTTTTTTTTTTTTTTTTTTATGTTTTTAGAGTCTTATGTGCTAGTTATAATAATATATTTAACTAAACCTTAATGTGAACTATATTTAAGTTATGACTATTCTAATATATATACAATATATCATATAGACATAGTTTCTTATTCTAATCGATTACTATTATACCCTATTCTATAAATTACAACTATTAATTCAGCATAACATGTGTGTGCCAAGTTTGTTTTTGACAAACCTGGCAGACTCACTGTTACTATACCAACCACAATTTTTATCAATACTTTCTTTTTCTTCAGATACAGCTCTAAGATATGTGCACTTCGGACTATTCCAGCGCTCGGGATGCGGATTCTTGAGGTGCTGACTCCCTTCTTCACAACAAGAGACCACAACGGTAAGGTAAGTATATTTCTAAAGATTTCGGGTGATTTAAGTTTGCAGCCTGCTTGTAATTGGGCCAATTTCCAATGAAATTGGTACCAATTCGCATTATTCTGATTAACTATACACTTGGTCTTACTAACATTGATATTTTGGTGTCTCTGACTTTCAATTTTGTTGCCATTACCGTTGTGGTTGTTACCGGCAGACGTTAACTGGACCTTAGCAGTACGCCACGGACAGGCGTGCCAATGCGTCCCACTTCACGCGTATCGGGCACGCACTGTCGAAGGCGTTGTGATCGGTCTTTTCGAGCTTGGCCAGCACGCAGTTGTGGCACTTTGGGGCCTCCTCCGCCAACCGCGACGGACAGTCAGCTCGCAGATGGGGATCGCCACAGTGCACGCAGAGATCGGCGGGCTTCGTGCACAGTTTCCTACCGTGGCCAAAGCACAGGCAGCGAGTGCACTGCACCAGTGGAGACTGGTCCTGTACTCTCACCCGCTGCAGGTCAATGTGCACGCGGCCCGCCATGGTTAGCCTCTGCCAAATAGTCGGGGACACCTGCAGGATGACGTGGCACATGTGGGGGTTCCTCGTCTTACGACGGTACTTCACCCCCAATCTCACATCACCCACAGGAATGTCCCCGATTAGGTGGGCGTTCTGCTTTTGCAGGGCCTGGACTATTTCCTCATCAGAATGGCAGGAGAGGACATCCTTGACAATTATTAGCGGGTCTTTATTCTTCACCTGCTCAACTACTAGGTTGCCGGCTCTCTTTAACCGGTCGGTGACCCTGCTTAGTTCTTCTTTTGTCCGGAACCCAACGACCACTTTTTGATCCCTCGCTTTGCGCAACCGTTCCACTCTTGTGCCCTCGTTTCGGGCATCGACCGCTGCCCTGAGCTTCTCAATAACCCCTTCACTGGTATCTTGATCGTCAATAGACGATACAACAATCGAATGAAGGGGCTCTTGGATCTGTTGCTTCGGGCTGGCGGCCATTTCCGCAAAAGTTGGGCCCTGGCCTACAACGTAGCGAGGGGGCTGCTGGAGTTGTTCCGACAGAGCCTGGGTATGTTGGTGGCACTCCTGCAATGCCTCTTTATGCTCTTTAAGGCCTACCATTAGGGTCTTCATGAGTTCTGTCGATTCACCTGTGGTCGGCCTCGGATCATGTGTCGTTTCAATTTTGTCCGCTCCAACAGCTGCTCTTTCATTTTCGGTTTCGGACTCTTTTACCAGCTGGTAAAGTCTCTCTACGGCTTTGGTGATCTCGTCCTTTATTTCCTTTTTAAGGTTTCGAGAGCTCAATAGCTGCATTTTCGCCTTTTGGAGGCACGCCTTTGCTTCCGTGGTTCGGTTTAGGTACCTCACGGGTTTTGCTTCCTGTGGCGAGCTCTCCTCTAGCTGCTTCTGTCCGTCCAACTTGTACTGAAGGGTGAGTGTTGCTTTGGATTTAAGCTTTGGGGGGCTAGACAGAGGGCCCTTCTTCGGAGGCGTTGGTGTTTTTTGAGGCTGTCCAGATGGACGGTCAGCCTCCCACTCCCCAATGCTACGCCTAACCGATGGACCAGGTTGTGCGAGTTGTGGCCTCCCCGTGTCCGAGCTCTCCTCCGAAACCTTTGTCTTGTTTACAGGTGTCCTGAATCCAAACATGATGGCGAGTTCGGGGATAGGGAACGGCTACAATGTCAGAGGACACGTGTCTGTACTGAATCCCTGTAAAGGGGGGATCAGCCGAAAGTAAATAACCAAAAAGTTAATAAAATACGAGCCTAATAGCAGGACTCGCTCACGTCCAAAGTATAAAAAGTCACTAATATGGCTTCAGAAGAAGCTATAATGTCGTAAAAATCGTCAATTTCCCAGACTACCACGAAGAAACGTTATTGACAAAGCTCACAGAGCAAACAATTACAAAAATAATATTCGTCAAAAACTGATGTCTACCTGGCCACTAGTAACAGGGTGGGTTGGGCGGGCAAAATTTTTTCGCGTTTTCGTCAATTTTCTCAGTCAGATAGTCTCAGGTAGCCTAACTAGGAACGAATTAGCTGAAAACAGCGTCAAAATGCGTCACCTGGATGCGAAGATATTGACCCGGTTAGGTTAGGTTAGGTTAGGTTAGGTTAGGTTAGGTTAGGTTAGGTTAGGTTAGGTTAGGTTAGGTTAGGTTAGGTTAGGTTAGGTTAGGTTAGGTTAGGTTAGGTTAGGTTAGGTTAGGTTAGGTTAGGTTAGGTTAGGTTAGGTTAGGTTAGGTTAGGTTAGGTTAGGTTAGGTTAGGTTAGGTTAGGTTAGGTTAGGTTAGGTTAGGTTAGGTTAGGTTAGGTTAGGTTAGGTTAGGTTAGGTTAGGTTAGGTTAGGTTAGGTTAGGTTAGGTTAGGTTAGGTTAGGTTAGGTTAGGTTAGGTTAGGTTAGGTTAGGTTAGGTTAGGTTAGGTTAGGTTAGGTTAGGTTAGGTTAGGTTAGGTTAGGTTAGGTTAGGTTAGGTTAGGTTAGGTTAGGTTAGGTTAGGTTAGGTTAGGTTAGGTTAGGTTAGGTTAGGTTAGGTTAGGTTAGGTTAGGTTAGGTTAGGTTAGGTTAGGTTAGGTTAGGTTAGGTTAGGTTAGGTTAGGTTAGGTTAGGTTAGGTTAGGTTAGGTTAGGTTAGGTTAGGTTAGGTTAGGTTAGGTTAGGTTAGGTTAGGTTAGGTTAGGTTAGGTTAGGTTAGGTTAGGTTAGGTTAGGTTAGGTTAGGTTAGGTTAGGTTAGGTTAGGTTAGGTTAGGTTAGGTTAGGTTAGGTTAGGTTAGGTTAGGTTAGGTTAGGTTAGGTTAGGTTAGGTTAGGTTAGGTTAGGTTAGGTTAGGTTAGGTTAGGTTAGGTTAGGTTAGGTTAGGTTAGGTTAGGTTAGGTTAGGTTAGGTTAGGTTAGGTTAGGTTAGGTTAGGTTAGGTTAGGTTAGGTTAGGTTAGGTTAGGTTAGGTTAGGTTAGGTTAGGTTAGGTTAGGTTAGGTTAGGTTAGGTTAGGTTAGGTTAGGTTAGGTTAGGTTAGGTTAGGTTAGGTTAGGTTAGGTTAGGTTAGGTTAGGTTAGGTTAGGTTAGGTTAGGTTAGGTTAGGTTAGGTTAGGTTTTTTTTTTTTTTTTTTTTTTTTTTTTTTTTTTTAATCTTATACCTCCAACATAATCGGAGCCTATGTTTACTAATTATTCTTTCATACAAGTTCTCGCTTTTTTGCCTCTCGCACTTTCATTCCTCATACTATATCTTTCTTACATTCCTCATCATTTACGTCCTTATGGGTGGGGTTCCCAACTACCAACTATTTCTATCTATCTACTTTTTCTTCTTCTTATTATTTAATTTTTCCAATTTGGGGTACTTCTAAGAATACAACAACAAACAAATTTTTTATTTTCACAGTTTACAATTTTTATCTTAATCTATGGTTATTCTATTTTTATTTACTTCTATTTTAATCTTATCTTTACTCTTTAATTTCATGTTCCACATTCTTATTCCTATTTCAATATACAGGGGGCGGTTTTTAATTTTGGCCCGTTCTTATACATTTTTTATTTTACCTTATTTCTATTATTTTACATGCTACTTTACATTGACTTTACCATTTACTATACATCTTATTTTACTATGCTAAACAATAATATAATACACTATATTATGATAGCATATTTACTTATGCGGTTTTATTTCGATCTATTAGTATTTTTGCAATTTGTATGCAATAGTCCAAGAAAATTTTTGCATTTTTACTGTCCATTATATATTTCACATTTTCCGGTGTTATTTTTGTGTCCAAGGTCCTTTCCATACTGTATCGTTTGTACTCGAATTGTGGGCAGTGGAAGATTATATGTGGAACAGTTTCAGCCTCTTCTGGATCACAGATGCATGATGGACTCTCCTTGCACTTGAAGCGATACAAGTACTCGGAGAATCCACCATGCCCTGTCATTATCTGTGTTTTTATGCTGTCGGTGCCCATCCTGCGAACTGTCCTGTAAGCGACATGCACGTCCGGGAAGAACAACTTGGTAACAGATGCGGTGTCGCTGGCATCATATCTGTTGTTCCATTCATCAAGCGTCGCCATACGTATGCTTCGCTTGATGAATGAAATTGGGACCCGATCGTAGTCCGGCTTTCTTTTGGAGTTTTCAGCGGCCTCTTTTGCTAACTGATCGGCTCTCTCATTCCCTGGCAGCCCCACGTGAGCCTTGACCCAGAACAAGTTGACCACCTTGTTCTGGCGGGATGCAGTCCTTAAGTTATCCCTGGCTTCAACTGCGAGAGGGTGGAGTGTCCCGGGGTTTGTTAACGTTTGCAGAGCCGCCATTGAGTCGCTGAATACTCCAAAAGAGGATGCCTTGAGCTTTGTTACTTCCCTAGTCGCCCTCGCTATTGCTAAGAGTTCAGCCTGGTAAACTGTGCAGTAGTCGGATAGAGCTAGTTTGAGGGCTCTGGTCTCGGCCTCCCCCTGCCATATAGACAGTGAAGCGCCGACCCCTCCTCCAATCTTGCTCCCGTC
Organism: Polymixis lichenea; assembly: GCA_949091785.1. Lineage (NCBI taxonomy): Eukaryota > Metazoa > Arthropoda > Insecta > Lepidoptera > Noctuidae > Polymixis > Polymixis lichenea. The sequence goes on from OX420937.1 coordinate 26,018,990, forward strand.
CGTAAAAATGCGGATGTCAAAATTGCAGTTATTATCTAATTCCTCTTGGTTTACCAGGCTCCTGA
>OX420937.1:26024054-26049116 GCA_949091785.1 Polymixis lichenea
TCGTCCAGCATGATTTTAGTACATTTGGCGGTAACCACCATCGGGTCGTCGTTTGGTGCGTTAAATCTGGTTTTGCCCGAGCGCTCCGTTTCCTCCTCGTCCAAGGTCACAAAACCACTCTTCGCGCTGTAGGCTGCCATGTACGAACCCGTCATTTTCCCTTTGATGACTTGGGATGTGACGTTGTCGTACACTGCTGCCTCTGCTTCCTCTAGTAGTACCCTAAGCAGTCCTTCTGTGTCTCTCTGGAAGGTCTGCAGGATTTTTCTGCATGTCATGAGATTGACCTCTCTGGTCGCTCTCACGATTGCCAAGTACTCGAGGAAGGCGCTCCTTACGTGGTCCGTGGTTCCCGAATTCACGGCGAGGGTCGGCGGGCTGACTTGCCCCTTTTCGGCTCTTGTAGGCAGAGGCTTCTGCGGTGTTGATTTTTTGGGGCTCTTTTGAAAGAACCTCTCCACTGCCGATTCCTGTTGGTGGGATGGTGATGCGCGGCTGGTGCTCGGGAGCAGAGCACTGAGGAAAGTGCCGAAGGCTTTCAGGCGACTCCTCGACTTGGCCCGGTCCCCCGGGCTAGGTGACTTGCTCTGCTTCTTTGCAGCTTTTTCGGCGGCTGCCTTCTGCTGGGCCCTCTCAGAGCCGCTTTCAGTGGTCGGACTTTTTTCGGGGCTCGTCGCGTTAGGTGTTGGTTGTTTGCTCGTTGTTGGCTCTATCACCGACACGTAAATTGTCCTAATTATCTCTCTGTTGAGACCCCAAGTCACCTTTGCCGCGCATGCCAGCTGCTTGTAGATGTCTGCAGCCTTTTTACAGGTCGCGGACACGTGCGCGTTGAAGGTGAGTTTAGAGTCTATTGTGAGACCTAACAGCTTGACCTCCCCGACCAGGTTCAGCGGCGTGCCCGACATGTGGAGTACCGGAACGTCGTACTTAAGCTTCCTCGTTAACACCATCGCATTGGTCTTATGCGCGGCGAAACGTAGCTTGTTCTGGACGCCCCATTCCGATACTATGTCTAGCGTGTTGTTGGCTGATTGCTGTAGGGGACCGGCTGTAAAGTCCGAGAAAACTAGGACAACGTCGTCTGCAAAGGCTTGGCAATATACCCCAATACTAGCCATCTTGTGAAGGAGTGAGTCTAGGATAAGGTTCCAGAACGTCGGTCCGGCAATTGAGCCCTGGACGCATCCTTTTGTGGTACCCTTCTCACTAGTCGCTCTGGCGTAGTTGACCCTGATGTTCCGGTCTTCCAGGTATGAGGTGACGAGTGCGTACAGGTTTTTGGGGCAGTTCTTGACCACCATCTGTCTTTTGAGTGCTGGCCACCACGCGTTATCGAAGGCCCCCTCTATGTCCAATGATATCAAAAGCACGATCTTTTTGGCTTTGATTTCGGCACGTAGATGTCCCATTAGGGCATAGAGGGCGTCCTCGGTACCGCGCTGCGGCATGAATCCATACTGGTTTGTGTTCAGTGTCGGGAGGAAGTGCCACTGGAGTCTGCCTACTAGGAGCTTCTCGACGATTTTTCCTAGGACCGAGAGCAGACCTATTGGCCTGTATGACTTTGGGCTGGTGTAGTCGTCCTTTCCTGGTTTGCGGAGAATGCACACGTGGGCGACCTTCCACTGCTTCGGAAAGTGTGAGAGCGACAAGCACCTGTTGGCTATCGCTAAGAACACTTCCCTATTGCAGTTTATTGCCGCTGTGCAGATGTCTGCCGTTAATCCATCGGGACCGGGGGCTTTTTTCGGATTTTGGTTTTGGAGAACCATTTCCAGCTCCGCGGACGTAAAGGGTGGATCATCGGCAGACAGTCCTTGGGGGTTTTTCTTCTCAGCTAGCCTCCTCAGGGCAGTGTGGTATGGCTGTTCGGCATCTGTTGAATCGTCGGGGTAGAAGGTTTTTGCCAGAAGATCCGCGGAATGCTCTGGGCTGAGCGTTTCGCCTGCGGTATTTCTCAGGAGGGCATCGTCCTGTCTTCTGGCTGTCTTCCTTAGTACCCTGTAGATGCCGTCCCACATACTCTCTCGGTCCCGCTTCGAGCAGAACTCCTTCCAGTTGGATGTGGCTGCTTCCGTTGCTGCTGTTGTGTACGTGTGTTTGGCCAGTACATATTCTTGGATGGTGAAGTGTCTCCGGCTTGCGGCTGCATTTCGGATCCTTCTCTTCTTCGCCATCGCGTCTTTTTTCAGACGATCCAGAGAAGGGGTCCACCATGGGGGCTTTACGTCGTGTTTGGGCGTCCCCAGTTTTGGGATCGCTTTCTCGCATGAGCGGTGGATATTATTTGTGTACTTGGTGATGAGTGCCTCCAGATCCCCTGGGTTCGAGACGCCCGAGACTCGGACTGGTGTAATGTCATTATCTGCCAGGCTGGTCTTGAAATGTGTGCCGAAGTCGGACCACTTTGCCTTCTTGGTGTTGTAGATGCGCGTCGAAATTGGTCTTAAGGGTTCTAAGGCCTTTTCTAAACGCATCGAGAAGGTTATTGCATTGTGGTCTGAAGTTGTTAGACTTCTTTCTACACGCCAATCCTCGACCTTGCCTAGCAGCGACAGGCTGCATACCGTCACGTCGACGATGCTCGTGCACCACCTGTCTCCTCTGTAGGTCTCGAACGTCGGAGTTTGTCCCGTGTTCAGGATGTGGAGGTCTCGCTCGTTGAGGAACGAGTTGTACGCCGCCCCGCGATGGTTTTCGGAAACACTTCCCCACCACTGGCTCCAGGCGTTGACATCTCCTCCCACCAAGATGTTGTTGGTGTGTAGTTTTTGTATGGTGTAGTGTGTTTGTGAAAGGTAGTGTTCGATGTCTTGGTCACCCTCAAAATAGACCGATAGTACCCCAAAGCTGAGCTGGCCCGCCTTCAGCAAGACGGCGGCGATGTTCTCGGTCACAAGCTGGGGGTCGTGGATGACCTCCAGGTTGTTTCCAAAAACAACGATCGCCGCTTTTACTGGTTTCTGGCGGTTGAGAGTGCACTGGATGACTTGCGTGCCGGGGAATTGTTTCATCACACCTGTTCTTCCTACATAGGGCTCTTGAACAAGTGCTACTGAAACTCCCTTTGCCTGAGCTGCCATGTGGAGTTCTTCTGTGGCCAGCTTGGAGCGCTGAAGATTGACCTGGATGAACGGCAATCTTGCTGTCGATCTGGTTGTATTCTGAGTGGTGACTGGTTGGCTGGTTTGTGTGGTGTCTTGGTCGCCTTTAGCAATAGGAAACGCGCGACCTTGCTATTCCGTCCCATTTTTGGCGTTCCTGGCAGTCTTCGCTGAACGCTGTGTGTGCCAGGTCGCTACCTGTCTTTTGTGCAACCTTGCAGTTAATGCAGGTGGGTTCCCTGCCGTCTGCTCGAGTCAGGCAGTCCCTCGCGTTATGCGCTCCGCTGCAGTAGCTGCACGCTTCTTTTCCGGCCTTGCATATGGACTTGTTATGTCCGTACGCAAGGCACTTCGTGCATTGGACGAGCGGGGACTGGTCCTCGATCGAGCATCGCTTTATACCCACGTGCACCTTCTGCACCTGCGTGAAACACTTCCAGAGCTCCGGGGAGAGCTCCAGGACAGGGTGGCATTCATGGGGGTTCCTCGCGCGCTTCCTATAGCGCATCTTTATGGTCCGTCCATCCACGGCGACGTCCTGCAGAAGGTGTTTGTTCTGCGCCTTAAGGAGATCGATGATCTCCCCGTCGCCGTAACTGGACAGAACTCCCTTGATGCAGACGAGGGGGTTTTGAGGTTTCGGCTCCTGGACCTTGAGCCCTGCGTTCGACTTTACTTGGTCCTTTATTTTATTTAAGTCCGACTTGCTGGCGCACCTCAGGACCACTTTTTGGTTCCGCGCTTTCCGGACGTTGTCGACACGGGCCCCGCTGGTTTTGAGGTCCAGGGCGGTCCTGATCCTCTCGATCACGTTGTCTCCAGTGTGCTGGGGGTTCGTCGACGAGACGATCAGGGTGTGGTTGGGTTGTGTGTGTGGTCTGAAGGGCTTAGGCGTGCTGGTGATCTGAGCAAAGGTTTTTGGACCCTGCTGGTGTTGAGGCGGTCTGTCCGCTTTGCCCAGGTCTGCCATTCCCTTCTCAATATTCTGGAGGCTCTTCTTCACCTCCCCGACTGCGAGTTCCGCTTCCAGGTTCAGCGCTGGGGGCGCCTGGGCTGGTGGTTCCTTGTCGCGCAGTACGCGGAGGTCTGCTGAGACGAGCTCCAGCCTTTCCGTGATTGGTTTGAGGTGGTGTGTCATGTTGATTGGTGGCTGTTGTGGTGGTGGGGGAGAGGCTACAGGTCTGTTGGCGATGGCCTCTATTTGTTGCCGAATGCTGTTTATCGCCTCCTCGAAAGTGGTGGTCGTGAGGAGGCCTGTCTCTCGGCAACTCGGTTCCGTTTCCGTATTTCGTGGCTGGGCGAGGTCCTCCTTGAGTCTCTCAAGAGCCTTGCGCAGCACGTCCAGCTGGTTGGAGATGCTGGTTAGTGATGTGTCGAGGCGTGAAAGTCCGGCCCCCAATGCATCGTTCTTGGGATCTCCCGGGGTTTTTGCGCTTTCTTGCCGCGTCTTTTCGTGCTCCTTGAGGCTTCTGAGGCTCGCTGTTGCGACTTCGTTTTTGACCTCCTTGATGCCCTTGAAGGCTTCAAGGGTCTCGTGTCCCAGCCACTCTCGGATACCTTTTGCCTCTTTCTTTGTTTCTGAGACGTCTGTTTGCATTAGGGAGAGCTCCACCTTTAACGTCATCAGCTCTCGAGTGTGAGCTCTCTCGACCCGCAAAAGTTCTCTTGCGTGTCGAGAGCGCTCCTTCTCGAGGTTGAATTTGTGGCGGGCCCTCGAATCTGCCAGTGACAGGGCCGTCTCGTACAGGCCCTGCAGGCACTCATGGGCTGTGGCCTTGCACTCCCTCTTCATGTTACCTGCTGCTTCCAGGGCGTCCTTACCTCTCTGGAGAAGGTCGTTGGCTTCTCTGGTGGCTAGGTCCATCTCCACCCCTGTGCCTCTTCTCGGTGTTCGGTAGAGGAGGCTTGGCCGTCCGCTCTCGGAACGGTCGGCTTGGCTGGCTGAGGACGCCACCGAGCTTTCCTCGTCCGAGATGATCTGGCGGGGTGGAGAGATGCCGCACTGCTCCCAGTGGATGACTGTCTCCGAGATTCTCCTTCGATCTTCTGGAGAATGAACCGGTGGCAGTGGTGATGTCCTACTCGTGACGTCCGGCTCCGACGCTGCCTTAGGTGGCTGTGGCTTCTGCGATGGATGCGCCGACTTCTCCGAGATCACCGACTTTGCCGTGTTTTTAAGGACCTTCTCCCTAAGCGATTTAGGTGGTTTTGCGGCGTCCGTGGTCGTCTTGCGGGAGGTGGTGGGTTGTTTCGACGACATGTTTTCTGTTGGGTTTTTTTTTTTTTTTTTTTTTTTTTTTTTTTTTTTTTTTTTTTTTTTTGTTAGACTTGTATGAGGTGGTTATGGAGAATGTTAATATGAAAGACTTATTTTAACTAAAGTGACGCTAATTCTATGCTTGTGTATTTTTTAACAATAAATATATATATTTTTGATGGACTCACGGATGTTGCGCTGATGGTCTGCGTCTGCTATCCGATGAGGAGCCCGATAACTGCTGGGCTCGATGATCTGAACCCGAGTGCACACTGTTGGTGGTCCTCAGTGGAATCCTGCGGTGTTGCTGGATTGCTGCGTGTGTGGGGTGCCGAATTTCAGGATTCTGTTGGGGCCAAATTGAAGAGCTCCTTGTGCCCTTTCAAATGAGCCCAAACTCGGCTGTCCAGCTCCAACGGGAACGAAGTTAGGCCGCGGGGGGGTGAGGTCACCCTGAGGTGGGAGGGGGGGAGGTTTCGTGGGAAGACTATTGAGGGGGGAGGGGTAAGAGGGGGAGGGGGGAAGGTTTCGTGGGAAGACTTTTGAGGGGGGAGGGGTAAAGGGGTTGGGGGGGGGGGTTGGGGGGTCAGGGGACCCTTGGTGGCTCAAGCAAGGTCCTGAAATCCCAAGTTGGTTGAGCCCAAACTCGGGGGGGGTAGGACTAAGGGTTGAGGAGTTCCCTCGGGGCGTACCTGGTGGTGGGTTGTGGAGTCGTCACACTGGTGGCTGATCTGCAGGCGGATTCCTCGGCCGGCTTTGGAGTCTTCAGTAAGGGCTGGGATGGCCGTATGTACGTCACGCCTCGTGTCGCAGAAACACGTGTAGCCGAAGTGAGGTTGTTTTGTCACTATTTTCCACGTGTTTTGGCGTTTTTCGCACCTTAATAACTCCCACGCTCCTGCTCCGATTTTAATGATTTAGGTGTCACTGGATAGGCCTCCGCCGCGTTTCTCAGGATTATTGTAGGTAGAACGACTCCACTAACCTTGCCCGAGTAATTCGCTGGTGAAGTTCCGGGGTTCCTGCTCTGCAACCCGCTGAGGTAGACACTTGCCCACACTATTCCTGGTGAATCAACACTGCACAATTCCACTGATAACTTTTTTGCACTTGTATCTCAACGCGACTAATTTTGGCGAATTTTTTGCGCGGAGCTGATGTTATTCGTGCGATGTTTAATCGGTTACTGGGTTAGGTTAGGTTAGGTTAGGTTAGGTTAGGTTAGGTTAGGTTAGGTTAGGTTAGGTTAGGTTAGGTTAGGTTAGGTTAGGTTAGGTTAGGTTAGGTTAGGTTTTTTTTTTTTTTTTTTTTTTTTTTTTTTTTTTTTTTTTTTGTTTTGGCAGGAGTGGGAAATCCTCATGGACGCCCAGACTGCCTCACTAGTGACACAGTCTGGGCAGTGCCGGACTCTTACCGGCTAAAACCCACTCCTGCCTTGCCAGTCACCTCTGACATGATCAGAGCCTTTTTTATTAAGTTTATTCTAATTGTGCTCTATTTCGTTTTACTTTAAGGAAATGGAGAGTTTCGAAGTCCTTGTTTATTTTCTTACTTCTCTTAATGTTAACTTTCTATATTTATATATCTAATGGCTAATTAACTAACACTAACACGCTCTTATTTTCACTATATGTATCTATACATTTTTTTGTATTTTCTCTTTCATGTTTTTTATTCTTATTTTTATATTGCTTATACTACCTAGTTGTAACTATTCTATTATTATCTTTACTTTTGTAACTCTATGCTTATTCTATGGCTATCCTAATATATGTAACAATATACTACATAGTCATAATTTAATAATCTAATCTTGTTTGTTTGCTATGCTTATAATATTTTCTACAACTGATTATTGACGGATTATTGACCAGAGCTACTCGTATCACTGGCTCTTGCTCAAAAGGATCGCACTTTTCCAGGTTTTGCTTAACGACCCTACCTCTCCGTACTGACGTGGCACAGTGACTTTTGGTGGGGCTAACTATTAATATTTTGGCTAATTTTTCGGACCACCACGGCGGATTTTGCTGTCTTAATTGGGCAAGTTTCCCACGAAACTGGTTCCAATATGCCAGGTTTATTTTTAGGCCTTTGTGGTCTAAATCCGTCAAGTTCTCCACCCTTTCCCAGCAATGCGCTATCGTCAGCCTGTCCAGTGAGTAATCTGTTGCCTCGACGCAGTTGTGGTGGCGCCAGTGTCGTCTCACAGCGTTGCGGGAGTTTGCAAGGACACCCTTAGCAGTATGCTATTGATGCTCGGGCCAATGCATCCCACTTCTTCCACACCGGGCACTCTTTGCTGAACGCGTTGTGGTCGTGGTTCCCCGTCTTCGCTCTGGTACAGTTTATGCACACCGCTGCTTCGCCCAACTGTCTATCTGGGCAGTCCGCTCTGAGGTGCGGTCCACTGCAATGGCTACATAGGTCGGCTGCTTCTTTACAGAAGCGCTTACCATGGCCGTATGCCAGGCAGCGGGTGCACTGTACCAGTGGCGTCTGGTCTTCGACGCGTACCCTCTGGAGGTCGATTCGGAGTTTCCCTCCTTCGATAGCCCTCCTCCAGATCGTGGGAGACACACTCAACACTACGTGGCTCACGAGTGGGTTTCTTGTTTTCTTCCTGTACCTGATCTTGATTCTTTCGGCCTCTTCGTCGAGGTCGTGGAAAATCTCCCGATTCTGATTTCTGAGGGCTTTGAGGACTTCCTCGTCGCTATGTACTAGCAACACGTCCCTCAGAATCAGAAGCGGGTCCCTGTTTACCACCTCCTCGACGACGAGGTTCTCTCCAACTGCCTCCAGTCTCTCCTTTATCTTTCTTCTTTCCTCTTTTGTTGCACAGCCCATTATAATCTTCCTGTCTTTTGCTTTTCTCACTCTTTCCACCTGCACCCAACCTTCCTTCGCATCTACCGCCTTTCTGATTTTCTCCAAGACCTCCTCTCCCGTGTCAAAATCTTCTTTTGAAGAGACAACCACTGAGTGCAGCGTCGCTCGCTCCAGGCTTTGTGCTCCGGTCTGGCCATTGCGCGCTGCCACAACCCCGGCGTAGGTTTGCTCCTCAGTGATTTGCCTATTCGAGAGTGCATCGCTTAGTTTCTCCATCTGTTCCATGTTTTCCTTGATGAGTGAGCTGTGCTTTTCCAAGATTTTTACAATCTCAGTCTGGCAAGCGTCACTCTCACTGTGCATGGGTTGAATTGGGTTGGGTTGTTCTATAATTGGCACGGCTGCTGGTGTAACTGCAGGTGCAGCCGAGACAGAAGCTTTGCTCCGCTCGGACTCTTTCACGAGTTCATACAGTCTATCTATCGCACTGAGCACCTCCGTCTTGATTTCGGTTTTTAGGTTGCGAGAGTTGCCCAAATGTAGCTTAGCTTTATTTAGGCAAGCTCTCGCCTCCGCTGTCAGGTTGGGGTAGCCAGATCTTTTCGGCAGCTTTGTGTTATCTGCAGGTACCCGAGAAGCACTGGAAGTTGGTGGTGTGGCGTCGCCCTTTGAGTTGGCCGGGGTCTTGGCCTGTGGTTGAGTACTCCCGGCTTCCCATTCCCCGATGCTGCGCCTAACGCTGGGGAGCGACGGTCCAGCTTTCTCGGTCGAACGCGGTGAGCCCCTGACGCCCGGTGAGCTCGCGGTTTTCTTGGCCGGTGTACGGAACATGGCGGTCGCTTTCGTGAACGTGAGATTCATACAATCCGTCAAAGGCACTGGCTAAACTTCTGTGTCCCTGTAAAGGGGGGATGCAAAGAAGCAGATAATTAAACAATAACAATAAAATAAAAAGTCCAGCGGTCGAACGACCGTCAAGTCAGTATGACGTTACAAAAATTATACAAGAAGATCAAAAATTTAAAAACAATAAAATTTTCCAATCCTTTGGCAAAAACCAGAATCGTCCCCCTAGCCACTAGTAACAGGGTGGGTTGGGCGGGCAAAATTTTTTCGCGTTTTCGTCAATTTTCTCAGTCAGATAGTCTCAGGTAGCCTAACTAGGAACGAATTAGCTGAAAACAGCGTCAAAATGCGTCACCTGGATACGAAGATATTGACCAATGTATGAAAACTTGGTTCGGTTAGGTAGATTTTTGGTACCTACTAGTCACGTAGAACAATGAAAATTCTAAGTATTAAGGTGGCTATATATGCTAGGCACACGGGCGAGGTGTCAAAAGACGCGTCTCCGCGCGAACTAGCTAACTATGGCGTTACTGAAAGTTGTGCTGAACAAAAATTTTGAATTTCAGCCGAAAAACGTGAATTTTCACTGAAAATTTGAACAAAACCAGGAATATTAACTACCCTACACGTCTCGGACTCGCGGAACGCGCACCGGATTGCAGGTAAGGCAGGTAAGTATCTATCGAAACTAATTTAAACAGGATTGGCTGAAAGAATTTTGAAATATTATTGAATTATGTCTCCAGTACATAAAAGTTGTAAGAATTTTCAAAGTCTATGGAGCGAAAGAAAATTTTTTCGCGTTTTCGTCAATTTTCTCAGTCAGATAGTCTCAGGTAGCCTAACTAGGAACGAATTAGCTGAAAACAGCGTCAAAATGCGTCACCTGGATACGAAGATATTGACCAATGTATGAAAACTTGGTTCGGTTAGGTAGATTTTTGGTACCTACTAGTCACGTAGAACAATGAAAATTCTAAGTATTAAGGTGGCTATATATGCTAGGCACACGGGCGAGGTGTCAAAAGACGCGTCTCCGCGCGAACTAGCTAACTATGGCGTTACTGAAAGTTGTGCTGAACAAAAATTTTGAATTTCAGCCGAAAAACGTGAATTTTCACTGAAAATTTGAACAAAACCAGGAATATTAACTACCCTACACGTCTCGGACTCGCGGAACGCGCACCGGATTGCAGGTAAGGCAGGTAAGTATCTATCGAAACTAATTTAAACAGGATTGGCTGAAAGAATTTTGAAATATTATTGAATTATGTCTCCAGTACATAAAAGTTGTAAGAATTTTCAAAGTCTATGGAGCGAAAGAAAATTTTTTCGCGTTTTCGTCAATTTTCTCAGTCAGATAGTCTCAGGTAGCCTAACTAGGAACGAATTAGCTGAAAACAGCGTCAAAATGCGTCACCTGGATACGAAGATATTGACCAATGTATGAAAACTTGGTTCGGTTAGGTAGATTTTTGGTACCTACTAGTCACGTAGAACAATGAAAATTCTAAGTATTAAGGTGGCTATATATGCTAGGCACACGGGCGAGGTGTCAAAAGACGCGTCTCCGCGCGAACTAGCTAACTATGGCGTTACTGAAAGTTGTGCTGAACAAAAATTTTGAATTTCAGCCGAAAAACGTGAATTTTCACTGAAAATTTGAACAAAACCAGGAATATTAACTACCCTACACGTCTCGGACTCGCGGAACGCGCACCGGATTGCAGGTAAGGCAGGTAAGTATCTATCGAAACTAATTTAAACAGGATTGGCTGAAAGAATTTTGAAATATTATTGAATTATGTCTCCAGTACATAAAAGTTGTAAGAATTTTCAAAGTCTATGGAGCGAAAGAAAATTTTTTCGCGTTTTCGTCAATTTTCTCAGTCAGATAGTCTCAGGTAGCCTAACTAGGAACGAATTAGCTGAAAACAGCGTCAAAATGCGTCACCTGGATGCGAAGATATTGACCAATGTATGAAAACTTGGTTCGGTCAGGTAGATTTTTGGTACCTACTAGTTACGCAGAACAATGAAAATTCTAAGTATTAACGTGGCTATATATGCTAGGCACACGGGCGAGGTGTCGTTAGACGCGTCTCCGCGCGAACTAGCTAACTATGGCGTTACTGAAAGTTGTGCTGAACAAAAATTTTGAATTTCAGCCGAAAAACGTGAATTTTCACTGAAAATTTGAACAAAACCAGGAATATTAACTACCCTACACGTCTCGGACTCGCGGAACGCGCACCGGATTGCAGGTAAGGCAGGTAAGTATCTATCGAAACTAATTTAAACAGGATTGGCTGAAAGAATTTTGAAATATTATTGAATTATGTCTCCAGTACATAAAAGTTGTAAGAATTTTCAAAGTCTATGGAGCGAAAGAAAATTTTTTCGCGTTTTCGTCAATTTTCTCAGTCAGATAGTCTCAGGTAGCCTAACTAGGAACGAATTAGCTGAAAACAGCGTCAAAATGCGTCACCTGGATACGAAGATATTGACCAATGTATGAAAACTTGGTTCGGTTAGGTAGATTTTTGGTACCTACTAGTCACGTAGAACAATGAAAATTCTAAGTATTAAGGTGGCTATATATGCTAGGCACACGGGCGAGGTGTCAAAAGACGCGTCTCCGCGCGAACTAGCTAACTATGGCGTTACTGAAAGTTGTGCTGAACAAAAATTTTGAATTTCAGCCGAAAAACGTGAATTTTCACTGAAAATTTGAACAAAACCAGGAATATTAACTACCCTACACGTCTCGGACTCGCGGAACGCGCACCGGATTGCAGGTAAGGCAGGTAAGTATCTATCGAAACTAATTTAAACAGGATTGGCTGAAAGAATTTTGAAATATTATTGAATTATGTCTCCAGTACATAAAAGTTGTAAGAATTTTCAAAGTCTATGGAGCGAAAGAAAATTTTTTCGCGTTTTCGTCAATTTTCTCAGTCAGATAGTCTCAGGTAGCCTAACTAGGAACGAATTAGCTGAAAACAGCGTCAAAATGCGTCACCTGGATGCGAAGATATTGACCAATGTATGAAAACTTGGTTCGGTCAGGTAGATTTTTGGTACCTACTAGTTACGCAGAACAATGAAAATTCTAAGTATTAACGTGGCTATATATGCTAGGCACACGGGCGAGGTGTCGTTAGACGCGTCTCCGCGCGAACTAGCTAACTATGGCGTTACTGAAAGTTGTGCTGAACAAAAATTTTGAATTTCAGCCGAAAAACGTGAATTTTCACTGAAAATTTGAACAAAACCAGGAATATTAACTACCCTACACGTCTCGGACTCGCGGAACGCGCACCGGATTGCAGGTAAGGCAGGTAAGTATCTATCGAAACTAATTTAAACAGGATTGGCTGAAAGAATTTTGAAATATTGGGTTAGGTTAGGTTAGGTTAGGTTAGGTTAGGTTAGGTTAGGTTAGGTTAGGTTAGGTTAGGTTAGGTTAGGTTAGGTTAGGTTAGGTTAGGTTAGGTTAGGTTAGGTTAGGTTAGGTTAGGTTAGGTTAGGTTAGGTTAGGTTAGGTTAGGTTAGGTTAGGTTAGGTTAGGTTAGGTTAGGTTAGGTTAGGTTAGGTTAGGTTAGGTTAGGTTAGGTTAGGTTAGGTTAGGTTAGGTTAGGTTAGGTTAGGTTAGGTTAGGTTAGGTTAGGTTAGGTTAGGTTAGGTTAGGTTAGGTTAGGTTAGGTTAGGTTAGGTTAGGTTAGGTTAGGTTAGGTTAGGTTAGGTTAGGTTAGGTTAGGTTAGGTTAGGTTAGGTTAGGTTAGGTTAGGTTAGGTTAGGTTAGGTTAGGTTAGGTTAGGTTAGGTTAGGTTAGGTTAGGTTAGGTTAGGTTAGGTTAGGTTAGGTTAGGTTAGGTTAGGTTTTTTTTTTTTTTTTTTTTTTTTTTTGTTTTGGCAGGAGTGGGAAATCCTCATGGACGCCCAGACTGCCTCACTTGTGACGCTGTCTGGGCAGTGCCGGACTCTTACCGGCTAAAACCCACTCCTGCCTTGCCAGTTACCTCTGACATGATCAGAGCCTTTTGTAATAATTTAGTTATAATTGTGCTCTTTGTTACTTTCTTTCAACTGGTTTTTAGGGATGATGGAGAGTTTCAGAGCTGTTAACTTATTCATTATGCTAAAATATCTATCTATTTAACTGTTTACTTACTTACTTTATTTACTTAACTTATGGCTTAAGATATAAACACACCTTTATTTTTTAATATTAAATGTTTGTATTTTTACTTTTTTTGTTTTTTTGTTTTATTTGTATTTTAATCTTGTTTATTCTAACTAATGTACTAAACGATTCTTACGTATTATTTTATTTCACTATGTCTATTCTATGGCTATCCTAATATATGTAACAATATATTACATAGTCATAATTTTATAATCTAATTTTTTTTTTTTTTTTTTTTGCTAGATTTATAATATTTTTAACTGACTTAATTAATACTTGAAGAATAATAACAATACAACTATATATCCGAGCTGTCACTAGCTGTTGCTGTTTCAGGTACTGCTTAATGTCACCAGTCTTCTGGACCGGCGTAGCACAGCGTCTTTTGGTGGGGCTAACTAATTTTATTTTGGCAAGTTTTAAGGACCACAATGGCTGACTTCGCTTATTAAATTGGGTCAGTTTCTCATGAAACTGGTCCCGATTTGCTTTGGTCATTCTAAGGCCTCTGAGGTCTAATCCCATCAGGTCCTCCACCTTTCTCCAGCAATGTGCCATCGTCATCCTGTCTGGTGAGTGAGCTGATACCTCGACGCAGTTGGAATGGTGCCGCTGACGTCTTCCAGTGATGCAGGTGAAAACAAAGACATCTTTAGCAGTACGCTATTGAAGCTCGGGCCAATGCGTCCCACTTTTTCCACACCGGGCAATCGCTGCTAAACGCGTTGTGATCATGGTTACCACTTTTAACTCTAGTACAGTTGATGCACACCGCTGCTTCGCCTAGCTGTTTATCTGGACAGTCTACTCTAAGATGCGGTCCACCGCAGTGGCTGCACAGGTCAGCCGGCTCTTTACAGAACCGCTTTCCATGGCCGTATCCCAAGCAGCGGGTGCACTGTACCAGAGGCGTCTGGTCTTCGACACGTACCCTTTGGAGGTCGATCCGGAGCTTCCCTCCTTCGATCGCCCTCCTCCAGATAGTTGGAGACACAGTCAGCACAACGTGACACACCAGTGGGTTCCTCGTCTTCCTCCTGTACCTAATTTTCATCCTCTCTGCCTCGTCACCGAGGTCGTGAAAGATCTCCCGGTTCTGATTCTTGAGGGCTTTGAGGACTTCCTCGTCGGTATGTACCAACAACACATCCCTCAGAATCAGAAGCGGGTCCCTGTTAGTCACTTCCTCGACGACGAGGTTCTCTCCGACTGCTTCTAGTCTCTCCCTTATCTTTCTTCTTTCCTCTTTAGTTTTGCACCCCATAATTATCTTCCGGTCCTTAGCCTTCCTCACTCTGTCCACCTGCACCCAGCCCTCTTTAGCATCCACCGCTTTTCTTATCCTTTCGAGGACCTCTTCCCCCGTATCGAATTCGTCTTTTGAGGAGACAACCACGGAGTGCAGCGTCGCTCGCTCCAGGGCCTGTCCCCCGGTCTGGCTCTTTTGCGATGCAGCAACACCAGCATAGGTTGCCTCCCCGGCGCTCCGACCATTATCTAAAGCATCCCTAAGTTTTCCCATGCTTTCAGTGTTTTCCTGAATTAACAGGCTATGCTGTTTTATTACGGTGACAAGTTCGTTCTGGTTTGGGTTAATGTCAATGGGTATAGGTTGGGAACATTCTTTGGCAATGGGCTCAGCTGCTGGTGTGACTACAGGTACTGGTGTCACGGATACTTTTCTCTGCTCGGACTCTTTGACAAGTTGATAGAGTCTATCGATTGCGCTGAGCACCTCCGTCTTAATTTCGCTTTTTAGGTTGCGAGAGTTGCCCAAATTAAGCTTCGCCTTATTTAGGCAAGCTCTCGCCTCCGCTGTAAGGTTTGGGTAGCCAGATCTTATTGGCAGCTTTATGACATCAGCGTGTGGCTGAGAAGTGCTGGTAGTTGGTGATGTGGCGTCCTGTTTTGGGTTGACCGGGGACTTGCCCTGGGGCGCAGATTTCCCGGCCTCCCATTCCCCGATGCTACGCCTAACGCTGGGCAGCGACGCTCCAGCCTTCTCGATTGAACGCGGTGAATCCCTGGTGCCCGGTGAGCTTGAAGATTTCTTTGCTGGTGTGCGGAACATGGCTGTAGCTTTCGTAAAGGTAAGGTTCATGTAAACAAGTCAGGTCAGAGGTACTAGTGTTGCTTTTGTGCCCTGTAAAGGGGGGATACACAAAGACCAACAAAACAGACAAACAAAAGTTTAATACGTCGTCTGAAGGACGAACGACCGTCAGGTTAATAAAAAATTTGAAACTACAGAAAGTTCTGTCAAATGCACGCCAAATGGCGTTATAACACGAAAATAAAAACACAGTAAAGTCCACTGACCTTAATCTATCAAACACCCTAAAAAAACTAATTTACCCTTTTTGGCAAAACCAGGTTCGTTCCCCTAGCCACTAGTAACAGGGTGGGTTGGGCGGGCAAAATTTTTTCGCGTTTTCGTCAATTTTCTCAGTCAGATAGTCTCAGGTAGCCTAACTAGGAACGAATTAGCTGAAAACAGCGTCAAAATGCGTCACCTGGATGCGAAGATATTGACCAATGTATGAAAACTTGGTTCGGTTAGGTAGATTTTTGGTACCTACTAGTCACGTAGAACAATGAAAATTCTAAGTATTAAGGTGGCTATATATGCTAGGCACACGGGCGAGGTGTCAAAAGACGCGTCTCCGCGCGAACTAGCTAACTATGGCGTTACTGAAAAGCGTGCTGAACAAAAATTTTGAATTTCAGCCGAAAAACGTGAATTTTCACTGAAAATTTGAACAAAACCAGAAATATTAACTACCCTACACGTCTCGGACTCGCGGATCGCGCACCGGATTGCAGGTAAGGCAGGTAAGTATCTATTGAAACTAATTTAAACAGGATTGGCTGAAGGAATTTTGAAATATAATTGAATTATGTATCCAGTACATACAGTTTGTAAGAATTTTCAAAGTCTATGGAGCGAAAGAAAATTTTTTCGCGTTTTCGTCAATTTTCTCAGTCAGATAGTCTCAGGTAGCCTAACTAGGAACGAATTAGCTGAAAACAGCGTCAAAATGCGTCACGGTTAGGTTAGGTTAGGTTAGGTTAGGTTAGGTTAGGTTAGGTTAGGTTAGGTTAGGTTAGGTTAGGTTAGGTTAGGTTAGGTTAGGTTAGGTTAGGTTAGGTTAGGTTAGGTTAGGTTAGGTTAGGTTAGGTTAGGTTAGGTTAGGTTAGGTTAGGTTAGGTTAGGTTAGGTTAGGTTAGGTTAGGTTAGGTTAGGTTAGGTTAGGTTAGGTTAGGTTAGGTTAGGTTAGGTTAGGTTAGGTTAGGTTAGGTTAGGTTAGGTTAGGTTAGGTTAGGTTAGGTTAGGTTAGGTTAGGTTAGGTTAGGTTAGGTTAGGTTAGGTTAGGTTAGGTTAGGTTAGGTTAGGTTAGGTTAGGTTAGGTTAGGTTAGGTTAGGTTAGGTTAGGTTAGGTTAGGTTAGGTTAGGTTAGGTTAGGTTAGGTTAGGTTAGGTTAGGTTAGGTTAGGTTAGGTTAGGTTAGGTTAGGTTAGGTTAGGTTAGGTTAGGTTAGGTTAGGTTAGGTTAGGTTAGGTTAGGTTAGGTTAGGTTAGGTTAGGTTAGGTTAGGTTAGGTTAGGTTAGGTTAGGTTAGGTTAGGTTAGGTTAGGTTAGGTTAGGTTAGGTTAGGTTAGGTTAGGTTAGGTTAGGTTAGGTTAGGTTAGGTTAGGTTAGGTTAGGTTAGGTTAGGTTAGGTTAGGTTAGGTTAGGTTAGGTTAGGTTAGGTTAGGTTAGGTTAGGTTAGGTTAGGTTAGGTTAGGTTAGGTTAGGTTAGGTTAGGTTAGGTTAGGTTAGGTTAGGTTAGGTTAGGTTAGGTTAGGTTAGGTTAGGTTAGGTTAGGTTAGGTTAGGTTAGGTTAGGTTAGGTTAGGTTAGGTTAGGTTAGGTTAGGTTAGGTTAGGTTAGGTTAGGTTAGGTTAGGTTAGGTTAGGTTAGGTTAGGTTAGGTTAGGTTAGGTTAGGTTAGGTTAGGTTAGGTTAGGTTAGGTTAGGTTAGGTTAGGTTAGGTTAGGTTAGGTTAGGTTAGGTTAGGTTAGGTTAGGTTAGGTTAGGTTAGGTTAGGTTAGGTTAGGTTAGGTTAGGTTAGGTTAGGTTAGGTTAGGTTAGGTTAGGTTAGGTTAGGTTAGGTTAGGTTAGGTTAGGTTAGGTTAGGTTAGGTTAGGTTAGGTTAGGTTAGGTTAGGTTAGGTTAGGTTAGGTTAGGTTAGGTTAGGTTAGGTTAGGTTAGGTTAGGTTAGGTTAGGTTAGGTTAGGTTAGGTTAGGTTAGGTTAGGTTAGGTTAGGTTAGGTTAGGTTAGGTTAGGTTAGGTTAGGTTAGGTTAGGTTAGGTTAGGTTAGGTTAGGTTAGGTTAGGTTAGGTTAGGTTAGGTTAGGTTAGGTTAGGTTAGGTTAGGTTAGGTTAGGTTAGGTTAGGTTAGGTTAGGTTAGGTTAGGTTAGGTTAGGTTAGGTTAGGTTAGGTTAGGTTAGGTTAGGTTAGGTTAGGTTAGGTTAGGTTAGGTTAGGTTAGGTTAGGTTAGGTTAGGTTAGGTTAGGTTAGGTTAGGTTAGGTTAGGTTAGGTTAGGTTAGGTTAGGTTAGGTTAGGTTAGGTTAGGTTAGGTTAGGTTAGGTTAGGTTAGGTTAGGTTAGGTTAGGTTAGGTTAGGTTAGGTTAGGTTAGGTTAGGTTAGGTTAGGTTAGGTTAGGTTAGGTTAGGTTAGGTTAGGTTAGGTTAGGTTAGGTTAGGTTAGGTTAGGTTAGGTTAGGTTAGGTTAGGTTAGGTTAGGTTAGGTTAGGTTAGGTTAGGTTAGGTTAGGTTAGGTTAGGTTAGGTTAGGTTAGGTTAGGTTAGGTTAGGTTAGGTTAGGTTAGGTTAGGTTAGGTTAGGTTAGGTTAGGTTAGGTTAGGTTAGGTTAGGTTAGGTTAGGTTAGGTTAGGTTAGGTTAGGTTAGGTTAGGTTAGGTTAGGTTAGGTTAGGTTAGGTTAGGTTAGGTTAGGTTAGGTTAGGTTAGGTTAGGTTAGGTTAGGTTAGGTTAGGTTAGGTTAGGTTAGGTTAGGTTAGGTTAGGTTAGGTTAGGTTAGGTTAGGTTAGGTTAGGTTAGGTTAGGTTAGGTTAGGTTAGGTTAGGTTAGGTTAGGTTAGGTTAGGTTAGGTTAGGTTAGGTTAGGTTAGGTTAGGTTAGGTTAGGTTAGGTTAGGTTAGGTTAGGTTAGGTTAGGTTAGGTTAGGTTAGGTTAGGTTAGGTTAGGTTAGGTTAGGTTAGGTTAGGTTAGGTTAGGTTAGGTTAGGTTAGGTTAGGTTAGGTTAGGTTAGGTTAGGTTAGGTTAGGTTAGGTTAGGTTAGGTTAGGTTAGGTTAGGTTAGGTTAGGTTAGGTTAGGTTAGGTTAGGTTAGGTTAGGTTAGGTTAGGTTAGGTTAGGTTAGGTTAGGTTAGGTTAGGTTAGGTTAGGTTAGGTTAGGTTAGGTTAGGTTAGGTTAGGTTAGGTTAGGTTAGGTTAGGTTAGGTTAGGTTAGGTTAGGTTAGGTTAGGTTAGGTTAGGTTAGGTTAGGTTAGGTTAGGTTAGGTTAGGTTAGGTTAGGTTAGGTTAGGTTAGGTTAGGTTAGGTTAGGTTAGGTTAGGTTAGGTTAGGTTAGGTTAGGTTAGGTTAGGTTAGGTTAGGTTAGGTTAGGTTAGGTTAGGTTAGGTTAGGTTAGGTTAGGTTAGGTTAGGTTAGGTTAGGTTAGGTTAGGTTAGGTTAGGTTAGGTTAGGTTAGGTTAGGTTAGGTTAGGTTAGGTTAGGTTAGGTTAGGTTAGGTTAGGTTAGGTTAGGTTAGGTTAGGTTAGGTTAGGTTAGGTTAGGTTAGGTTAGGTTAGGTTAGGTTAGGTTAGGTTAGGTTAGGTTAGGTTAGGTTAGGTTAGGTTAGGTTAGGTTAGGTTAGGTTAGGTTAGGTTAGGTTAGGTTAGGTTAGGTTAGGTTAGGTTAGGTTAGGTTAGGTTAGGTTAGGTTAGGTTAGGTTAGGTTAGGTTAGGTTAGGTTAGGTTAGGTTAGGTTAGGTTAGGTTAGGTTAGGTTAGGTTAGGTTAGGTTAGGTTAGGTTAGGTTAGGTTAGGTTAGGTTAGGTTAGGTTAGGTTAGGTTAGGTTAGGTTAGGTTAGGTTAGGTTAGGTTAGGTTAGGTTAGGTTAGGTTAGGTTAGGTTAGGTTAGGTTAGGTTAGGTTAGGTTAGGTTAGGTTAGGTTAGGTTAGGTTAGGTTAGGTTAGGTTAGGTTAGGTTAGGTTAGGTTAGGTTAGGTTAGGTTAGGTTAGGTTAGGTTAGGTTAGGTTAGGTTAGGTTAGGTTAGGTTAGGTTAGGTTAGGTTAGGTTAGGTTAGGTTAGGTTAGGTTAGGTTAGGTTAGGTTAGGTTAGGTTAGGTTAGGTTAGGTTAGGTTAGGTTAGGTTAGGTTAGGTTAGGTTAGGTTAGGTTAGGTTAGGTTAGGTTAGGTTAGGTTAGGTTAGGTTAGGTTAGGTTAGGTTAGGTTAGGTTAGGTTAGGTTAGGTTAGGTTAGGTTAGGTTAGGTTAGGTTAGGTTAGGTTAGGTTAGGTTAGGTTAGGTTAGGTTAGGTTAGGTTAGGTTAGGTTAGGTTAGGTTAGGTTAGGTTAGGTTAGGTTAGGTTAGGTTAGGTTAGGTTAGGTTAGGTTAGGTTAGGTTAGGTTAGGTTAGGTTAGGTTAGGTTAGGTTAGGTTAGGTTAGGTTAGGTTAGGTTAGGTTAGGTTAGGTTAGGTTAGGTTAGGTTAGGTTAGGTTAGGTTAGGTTAGGTTAGGTTAGGTTAGGTTAGGTTAGGTTAGGTTAGGTTAGGTTAGGTTAGGTTAGGTTAGGTTAGGTTAGGTTAGGTTAGGTTAGGTTAGGTTAGGTTAGGTTAGGTTAGGTTAGGTTAGGTTAGGTTAGGTTAGGTTAGGTTAGGTTAGGTTAGGTTAGGTTAGGTTAGGTTAGGTTAGGTTAGGTTAGGTTAGGTTAGGTTAGGTTAGGTTAGGTTAGGTTAGGTTAGGTTAGGTTAGGTTAGGTTAGGTTAGGTTAGGTTAGGTTAGGTTAGGTTAGGTTAGGTTAGGTTAGGTTAGGTTAGGTTAGGTTAGGTTAGGTTAGGTTAGGTTAGGTTAGGTTAGGTTAGGTTAGGTTAGGTTAGGTTAGGTTAGGTTAGGTTAGGTTAGGTTAGGTTAGGTTAGGTTAGGTTAGGTTAGGTTAGGTTAGGTTAGGTTAGGTTAGGTTAGGTTAGGTTAGGTTAGGTTAGGTTAGGTTAGGTTAGGTTAGGTTAGGTTAGGTTAGGTTAGGTTAGGTTAGGTTAGGTTAGGTTAGGTTAGGTTAGGTTAGGTTAGGTTAGGTTAGGTTAGGTTAGGTTAGGTTAGGTTAGGTTAGGTTAGGTTAGGTTAGGTTAGGTTAGGTTAGGTTAGGTTAGGTTAGGTTAGGTTAGGTTAGGTTAGGTTAGGTTAGGTTAGGTTAGGTTAGGTTAGGTTAGGTTAGGTTAGGTTAGGTTAGGTTAGGTTAGGTTAGGTTAGGTTAGGTTAGGTTAGGTTAGGTTAGGTTAGGTTAGGTTAGGTTAGGTTAGGTTAGGTTAGGTTAGGTTAGGTTAGGTTAGGTTAGGTTAGGTTAGGTTAGGTTAGGTTAGGTTAGGTTAGGTTAGGTTAGGTTAGGTTAGGTTAGGTTAGGTTAGGTTAGGTTAGGTTAGGTTAGGTTAGGTTAGGTTAGGTTAGGTTAGGTTAGGTTAGGTTAGGTTAGGTTAGGTTAGGTTAGGTTAGGTTAGGTTAGGTTAGGTTAGGTTAGGTTAGGTTAGGTTAGGTTAGGTTAGGTTAGGTTAGGTTAGGTTAGGTTAGGTTAGGTTAGGTTAGGTTAGGTTAGGTTAGGTTAGGTTAGGTTAGGTTAGGTTAGGTTAGGTTAGGTTAGGTTAGGTTAGGTTAGGTTAGGTTAGGTTAGGTTAGGTTAGGTTAGGTTAGGTTAGGTTAGGTTAGGTTAGGTTAGGTTAGGTTAGGTTAGGTTAGGTTAGGTTAGGTTAGGTTAGGTTAGGTTAGGTTAGGTTAGGTTAGGTTAGGTTAGGTTAGGTTAGGTTAGGTTAGGTTAGGTTAGGTTAGGTTAGGTTAGGTTAGGTTAGGTTAGGTTAGGTTAGGTTAGGTTAGGTTAGGTTAGGTTAGGTTAGGTTAGGTTAGGTTAGGTTAGGTTAGGTTAGGTTAGGTTAGGTTAGGTTAGGTTAGGTTAGGTTAGGTTAGGTTAGGTTAGGTTAGGTTAGGTTAGGTTAGGTTAGGTTAGGTTAGGTTAGGTTAGGTTAGGTTAGGTTAGGTTAGGTTAGGTTAGGTTAGGTTAGGTTAGGTTAGGTTAGGTTAGGTTAGGTTAGGTTAGGTTAGGTTAGGTTAGGTTAGGTTAGGTTAGGTTAGGTTAGGTTAGGTTAGGTTAGGTTAGGTTAGGTTAGGTTAGGTTAGGTTAGGTTAGGTTAGGTTAGGTTAGGTTAGGTTAGGTTAGGTTAGGTTAGGTTAGGTTAGGTTAGGTTAGGTTAGGTTAGGTTAGGTTAGGTTAGGTTAGGTTAGGTTAGGTTAGGTTAGGTTAGGTTAGGTTAGGTTAGGTTAGGTTAGGTTAGGTTAGGTTAGGTTAGGTTAGGTTAGGTTAGGTTAGGTTAGGTTAGGTTAGGTTAGGTTAGGTTAGGTTAGGTTAGGTTAGGTTAGGTTAGGTTAGGTTAGGTTAGGTTAGGTTAGGTTAGGTTAGGTTAGGTTAGGTTAGGTTAGGTTAGGTTAGGTTAGGTTAGGTTAGGTTAGGTTAGGTTAGGTTAGGTTAGGTTAGGTTAGGTTAGGTTAGGTTAGGTTAGGTTAGGTTAGGTTAGGTTAGGTTAGGTTAGGTTAGGTTAGGTTAGGTTAGGTTAGGTTAGGTTAGGTTAGGTTAGGTTAGGTTAGGTTAGGTTAGGTTAGGTTAGGTTAGGTTAGGTTAGGTTAGGTTAGGTTAGGTTAGGTTAGGTTAGGTTAGGTTAGGTTAGGTTAGGTTAGGTTAGGTTAGGTTAGGTTAGGTTAGGTTAGGTTAGGTTAGGTTAGGTTAGGTTAGGTTAGGTTAGGTTAGGTTAGGTTAGGTTAGGTTAGGTTAGGTTAGGTTAGGTTAGGTTAGGTTAGGTTAGGTTAGGTTAGGTTAGGTTAGGTTAGGTTAGGTTAGGTTAGGTTAGGTTAGGTTAGGTTAGGTTAGGTTAGGTTAGGTTAGGTTAGGTTAGGTTAGGTTAGGTTAGGTTAGGTTAGGTTAGGTTAGGTTAGGTTAGGTTAGGTTAGGTTAGGTTAGGTTAGGTTAGGTTAGGTTAGGTTAGGTTAGGTTAGGTTAGGTTAGGTTAGGTTAGGTTAGGTTAGGTTAGGTTAGGTTAGGTTAGGTTAGGTTAGGTTAGGTTAGGTTAGGTTAGGTTAGGTTAGGTTAGGTTAGGTTAGGTTAGGTTAGGTTAGGTTAGGTTAGGTTAGGTTAGGTTAGGTTAGGTTAGGTTAGGTTAGGTTAGGTTAGGTTAGGTTAGGTTAGGTTAGGTTAGGTTAGGTTAGGTTAGGTTAGGTTAGGTTAGGTTAGGTTAGGTTAGGTTAGGTTAGGTTAGGTTAGGTTAGGTTAGGTTAGGTTAGGTTAGGTTAGGTTAGGTTAGGTTAGGTTAGGTTAGGTTAGGTTAGGTTAGGTTAGGTTAGGTTAGGTTAGGTTAGGTTAGGTTAGGTTAGGTTAGGTTAGGTTAGGTTAGGTTAGGTTAGGTTAGGTTAGGTTAGGTTAGGTTAGGTTAGGTTAGGTTAGGTTAGGTTAGGTTAGGTTAGGTTAGGTTAGGTTAGGTTAGGTTAGGTTAGGTTAGGTTAGGTTAGGTTAGGTTAGGTTAGGTTAGGTTAGGTTAGGTTAGGTTAGGTTAGGTTAGGTTAGGTTAGGTTAGGTTAGGTTAGGTTAGGTTAGGTTAGGTTAGGTTAGGTTAGGTTAGGTTAGGTTAGGTTAGGTTAGGTTAGGTTAGGTTAGGTTAGGTTAGGTTAGGTTAGGTTAGGTTAGGTTAGGTTAGGTTAGGTTAGGTTAGGTTAGGTTAGGTTAGGTTAGGTTAGGTTAGGTTAGGTTAGGTTAGGTTAGGTTAGGTTAGGTTAGGTTAGGTTAGGTTAGGTTAGGTTAGGTTAGGTTAGGTTAGGTTAGGTTAGGTTAGGTTAGGTTAGGTTAGGTTAGGTTAGGTTAGGTTAGGTTAGGTTAGGTTAGGTTAGGTTAGGTTAGGTTAGGTTAGGTTAGGTTAGGTTAGGTTAGGTTAGGTTAGGTTAGGTTAGGTTAGGTTAGGTTAGGTTAGGTTAGGTTAGGTTAGGTTAGGTTAGGTTAGGTTAGGTTAGGTTAGGTTAGGTTAGGTTAGGTTAGGTTAGGTTAGGTTAGGTTAGGTTAGGTTAGGTTAGGTTAGGTTAGGTTAGGTTAGGTTAGGTTAGGTTAGGTTAGGTTAGGTTAGGTTAGGTTAGGTTAGGTTAGGTTAGGTTAGGTTAGGTTAGGTTAGGTTAGGTTAGGTTAGGTTAGGTTAGGTTAGGTTAGGTTAGGTTAGGTTAGGTTAGGTTAGGTTAGGTTAGGTTAGGTTAGGTTAGAGTTAGGTTAGGTTAGGTTAGGTTAGGTTAGGTTAGGTTAGGTTAGGTTAGGTTAGGTTAGGTTAGGTTAGGTTAGGTTAGGTTAGGTTAGGTTAGGTTAGGTTAGGTTAGGTTAGGTTAGGTTAGGTTAGGTTAGGTTAGGTTAGGTTAGGTTAGGTTAGGTTAGGTTAGGTTAGGTTAGGTTAGGTTAGGTTAGGTTAGGTTAGGTTAGGTTAGGTTAGGTTAGGTTAGGTTAGGTTAGGTTAGGTTAGGTTAGGTTAGGTTAGGTTAGGTTAGGTTAGGTTAGGTTAGGTTAGGTTAGGTTAGGTTAGGTTAGGTTAGGTTAGGTTAGGTTAGGTTAGGTTAGGTTAGGTTAGGTTAGGTTAGGTTAGGTTAGGTTAGGTTAGGTTAGGTTAGGTTAGGTTAGGTTAGGTTAGGTTAGGTTAGGTTAGGTTAGGTTAGGTTAGGTTAGGTTAGGTTAGGTTAGGTTAGGTTAGGTTAGGTTAGGTTAGGTTAGGTTAGGTTAGGTTAGGTTAGGTTAGGTTAGGTTAGGTTAGGTTAGGTTAGGTTAGGTTAGGTTAGGTTAGGTTAGGTTAGGTTAGGTTAGGTTAGGTTAGGTTAGGTTAGGTTAGGTTAGGTTAGGTTAGGTTAGGTTAGGTTAGGTTAGGTTAGGTTAGGTTAGGTTAGGTTAGGTTAGGTTAGGTTAGGTTAGGTTAGGTTAGGTTAGGTTAGGTTAGGTTAGGTTAGGTTAGGTTAGGTTAGGTTAGGTTAGGTTAGGTTAGGTTAGGTTAGGTTAGGTTAGGTTAGGTTAGGTTAGGTTAGGTTAGGTTAGGTTAGGTTAGGTTAGGTTAGGTTAGGTTAGGTTAGGTTAGGTTAGGTTAGGTTAGGTTAGGTTAGGTTAGGTTAGGTTAGGTTAGGTTAGGTTAGGTTAGGTTAGGTTAGGTTAGGTTAGGTTAGGTTAGGTTAGGTTAGGTTAGGTTAGGTTAGGTTAGGTTAGGTTAGGTTAGGTTAGGTTAGGTTAGGTTAGGTTAGGTTAGGTTAGGTTAGGTTAGGTTAGGTTAGGTTAGGTTAGGTTAGGTTAGGTTAGGTTAGGTTAGGTTAGGTTAGGTTAGGTTAGGTTAGGTTAGGTTAGGTTAGGTTAGGTTAGGTTAGGTTAGGTTAGGTTAGGTTAGGTTAGGTTAGGTTAGGTTAGGTTAGGTTAGGTTAGGTTAGGTTAGGTTAGGTTAGGTTAGGTTAGGTTAGGTTAGGTTAGGTTAGGTTAGGTTAGGTTAGGTTAGGTTAGGTTAGGTTAGGTTAGGTTAGGTTAGGTTAGGTTAG